>JAVJAQ010002203.1:0-42500 GCA_032362365.1 Zygogramma bicolorata | reverse complement strand
AAATGGAATTCGAAACGTCGAACAAATCAGAAAATACCTAACGGATAAAAACCCAGAAAAATTCATCTTGTATAACGAAGATCCGTGAAAACATCAATTTCTACATAATACCTGGATGGGCAGGATGCAGCCTTAATATCGGACGCAGTCGGATAATGACTAAGGAGAGTCATTATAAATACCAGTTTCCGTGGAGAACAGACAATTGAAGTCTTTGCTAGCTCTTGCTTGGTTGCTTCGTAAGGGGAGTGATTGACCAGGACGGTATGGACAGATATTCGTCTCACAGTTCTTGAAAATGAATTCAAAATGGAATTC
This sequence comes from Zygogramma bicolorata, assembly GCA_032362365.1. Classification (NCBI taxonomy): domain Eukaryota; kingdom Metazoa; phylum Arthropoda; class Insecta; order Coleoptera; family Chrysomelidae; genus Zygogramma; species Zygogramma bicolorata. The sequence goes on along the minus strand of JAVJAQ010002203.1, from coordinate 42,182 downwards.
GAAACGTCGAACAAATCAGAAAATACCTAACGGATAAAAACCCAGAAAAATTCATCTTGTATATATATATATATATATATATATTGAAGCTAAACGTATCGAAATAATTTTTGCACATAATTTTTTTATTTGTTAAAGAGAATACGATAAGCTGAATATCAGAATAAGTGAACACTCTTCATTCACATTGTACTATATTCAAATTTGAATAGGGAGGTTGAAACCCATTCGACACCTTGATATTGATGCTTTGACGGTTATTATAGCCCTCATCTTTTTCATTATTTCTATTCCAAATCTAAAAAATGTAGAATAACTGAATATCATGCAGATTTTATTTCGGTCACTTGAAATTATTATAAGCAACTTGAAATTTCATTTCGAAATTTATCTTAATTTTTCTGTTTGACTTCTGATTGATTTTTGATGAACTGTACATTTGAATTTTATTCACTGGATTTTTCTCTTGAATTCGGATAATAATAATAATGAGTCATTATTATCAGTTCCTATCAATGCATCAGTCTTCCCCGTTAATTACAACGATCTATGCTGGTATGAAAATTATCACATCTGAAAAGTCTTTATAAGCTATTTTGTGTGTTTTGAATTTTTTTGCATCGGTGATCAATCAGTTATCAGTCAAGTTGTCACATTATATAATGTACATCATAAAATGAATAGATTGAAATCAATTGAAGTACCAATTGTTCCAGAAAACTTTTTACCGACTAGTTTATGACAATGATATCTTAATCTGGGCAACATTGTAATTTGAATGATACAATAAATAATATAATTCATTGGAAATGAAACAATTTAAGCCTGAGCAGATGAAGGATTTTTTCTGCGAAGAAACCTGCACTGGCACCGGTCGGATATAATGCAATGCCCTTCGTGGTATTAGTCAAGGGAGTATTTGTTTTCTGACAGGTTCCAGCGGAAACCTACTGTATAGGTAGTTTGAGACTGACCCGACGAATTGTTCGAAAGATGATTTGATTTAACGCCAATCTTCATGCCCATCGACTATGTCGAATGTTTTTGGTAGATGGCACGATGACTTCGTGCTGTTCGCATCAGCTCTGGTCGAGGCCTGATACTATGAAAGGTGTTTGATTTTTAATTATGGGAAGTCATCGACTTTCTGTTGATGATGGCAGTACCTTGTACTGATGAGTGGCCAAATAGCCCGAAACCGGTCTGCAAGTGTTTCCGTACCAATAATTGAAAATCAATTCCTTTATTTGTATCGCCAAAAGCAAATGCAGGATTTTCTTCTGTGAAGAAATCTACATCGGTTGTATATCATATGTAGTATTAGCCAGGGGAGTAGTTGTTTTCTGGCAGTTGCCAGGCGAAACCCAATGTGTAGGTAGTTTGAGAATGGCCTGAACGAATTCTTCAAAAGATGATGTGATCTAGTGAAACACCAAGATTTCTTGCTTCCTGGACTAATGGGAGTGAATCAGTGTTATATTGAAAATTAATTACACTCACAATCCTATTATCATTTCGAGGCGTGAATGCCGTCATGTTTGATCAAGAAGGAATGATTAGTAAGCAATCATCAGCAGCAGGTTTGACAAAAGATTTAAAAGTCTCTATTAATCAACGTGGCAGCTTTGTACACTTATTTCACGGTGAGGAAAACTGCAATAGAGCTAGGTATCATCTGTGTACAATTTTTGTTATATTCTAAGAAAATATTCTTCTGAACATTTCTCGAAGATTCTTTGGCATATTGCTGAAATATTCATGAAAACTTTATATATTCTATGAACATTTCCGGAATAATATTCCGGAAATGTTCCTGGTATATTCATAGAATAACACAATATCTCTAGAAGACTTTTTCAGAAATGTACATGGCATATCTATTGCTATCTGCGAGTGAAGCAATCGGTATGAAACATAACTAAGATTTTTAACCTCTATGAATATGCTGTGTACATTTTTTATCGAATGATGGGTGTGGAGCTGCAAGCACTTCAACCTATCACCGAGTGAACTTCGACTATAAACAATCCGATGAAGATGCTGTCGCTGATGTAGCTGGAAGCTTCGAAATTCAAAATCCGAAATCACGACCCTCAGCCTGGAAGGTAGGAAACATACAAATTAATTCACTGATTTTGGGAAGTGGGAAAAAACACTGAAAATAAAAAAAACAAATGCGACCTTTTCAAGTATTAGATCCACTGTTACTCCTAAAAACTCAAGGGAGTTTTGGTTGTCCTTCAGCTCTTTCAGAGTGAAAGTGAGTGTGTCAGTTTTTCCCACGTTGAGGCATAATTTACGGGTTGCAATTTTTTTATTACGTTGTCAATTAGCTTTTTCTAGAATTCATCATCAGGGTGTCTCTCATAAGAAGTAGTAGCATCGGCATATTGAATGGTATTGCAAAGTCTCATATTTAGAAGCTTGCTAACACATGGTATGAATTTAAGGGGTACCAAAATACATCTCTGGCGTACCTATGCTTTCGAATTCAGTGCTGGCGATCTCACATCTTTGTGCTCAACTTATTGCATTTGTTTTAATGAATGAGAATGAGTCAAATCAGCTCCTTACAGCTGATTATATGGTGGGGAGTTTTATCGAGCAAAACTTGGGAAACTCAACCACAGGAAAACCCAGAAAAATCTTCAATGCTACCAGGTCGGTTGAAGTATCCAATAAACAGATCTCACCTACTAGTATTGGCATTCGGACAGCCTTCAATTGCCTTTCGGCCAATTTTGACTATTGATATCATTTAATAACCTCACCCTTCAACTATAATATTATACTTCCACGAAACTTCTCCTTAGCCGATCGCTGAGCTCATCTTATGATGGAAACCTCCATTACCAAAAAGTAAGAATCCCAGAATAGTCTGAGCATCTCGAAGGCACCCAAAGCATTCGCCACAAATTTGAGTAATGCGTTTTCGCCAGATAACCGCCTCATTATGTGGTTGTGAATGAAACACTCATGTAATCGATTTATTATTGGTAGGCTTCAATATCACTACTCTGGTTCGGGTTTGGAGGCCGGCGTTTTTTGGAATTTCTTCCTGACGTTTCGCTGGCGCGAGTGGGTAGCTTCTTCAGAGGCTCATACATCTTGAGTTAGGCTCCGATGACTAGATATTACGACTTAGCAAAGCATATTTATATGGATTCAGGTAGCCTGGAGTGATAATTACTTTTTTGGATTCGGAGAATCTTCATTTTTCATCATGTTATTTTTTATTTTTGGTCTTCTTAAAATGGGACTACATATTCGGTTGAGGTTCACAGCTTCTTCTTTTCTGTTGAATTTATCCGTGTGTTTGTGGATCTCTATTGCCTCCCGTATCAGCCGACTATGGTATCCCTGGTTGGGGGCAATGAGTGTCGCGTTTCCAAACAGAATCCTGTGGTTTCCCTCACTGAGTGCGTGTTCTGCCACAGCTGACTTGTCAGTTTGCCTGAGTCTGCAGTTACTTTCATGATCTTTTAGCCTAGTTCCCATAGATCTTCTGGTGGTACCGATGTATACCTTCCCACAGATCCTCGGTATGCGATAAACCCCTGCTGCTGACAGTGGGTCTCTTTTGCCTTAGCCGACCTGAGGCTTTGTTGTATCTTTCTAGTGGGCTTGAAAACCGTTTAATGTTGTGGTTTCCCAAGAGTTTTCCAATTCGGTCTGTGATCCTCGGAATATAAGGTAGATACGAGTGTGCAACTATATGAGCGCCCTCCCTGTTTTGAACCGCGGAACTCTTCAGTTTCATGGCCCTGTTTACCTCGGGTACACTGTATCCATTCGATCTCAAGGTCACTTGAAGATCTTTCAGTTCTTTCTCCAGATGCTCTGGTTCACATGAAGCTAGCGACAGCCAAACGTCAGGAAGAAATTCCAAAAAACCTTCGGCCTTCAAACCCGAACCAAAGTAGTGATACTGAAATCCTCGGCCGCGAAAGCCTCAATCATTTTGTGAAATATAAAGGTTGTTGGTAGATCCCGGGACATGTTTTTCTATAAAGTTTTCTCTGGTGATTGCATCAGATCCTATATTATATGGTATAAACCATTTCATTAAACACAACACAAGTTGTTTGTCGAAAAGGATAATATTATTTTGAAAAACTTATTTGATGAGCCATTCCAGGAGAAAATCGTTGAGTGTTATTTTGTAATAACTATACGATTTCCGTCATGCTCAAATAAATTACAGGTCTCATACAATTCACTAAAATATTTTTTCAAAATCGATGTTGATAATTTAAATTCATCGTCTGTGAAATCATCCATATTTCCTTAGTTCCGACCGTGATTCGTAGGTGCAGCTGTTCGAAGGCATTGGAGAAAGATTGTTTATCACGTATGGTCGGTTGAGAGAAAGTATAACGATAGACTTGTCATCATATTGTCAGGATAAACAACTGATCATAGCAAGTTGACAAAACTTCTACATCCGACAAACTGAAAGTAAAGGTGATATGAGAGTATTACAGAAATTCACCGCGGAAATATTTAATTATAGGGTGATTTCCAAGAAAAAATGATTCTCGGATTTTCTTCCATACATTTCTTCTGAATAGCCCTGTACATGATATATAATATATAATATAATTATATATCTCTCAAAATGACTGAATGTCACTTACTAACAGGCAGTAGAGTATATAAAATTTTATTGAATATAGAAGATAGAAGAATACAGAAGCGGTCAATTCTATGATTATTATAAACCAGTCAGAAGCAAATCCAGCCAGATATTGAAATTCCTGAAAGTTGAATTATATTTTGAGTCAACGTTCCGGTTTTACAATTATTGAGTATCCCTGTAGAAAATGAAATTTTCTCCCATCAGAGACTGATATTAAGCGTCTTTAGAACACTATCACAGGAAAAAATTCTTGATACATTGAAGAAAATAATAAATACATGCTTTTAAATGATGGCTATTTTCCAGCTTCAACACCCTGTATCTCTGAAATTGATTGAGTTAGGCCTCTGGACACTATTGTTTAGAAAGTCGTCAACTACAACATACTTACAATCAGTGGCGGATCCAGGATCAGGTCAAGGGGGGGGTCTATAACTCAAAATTTATATATATATATATATATATTTAATCGGCTAGGCTTCCGCGGTCAGAAATGTGCTGGCTGGAACTTCCGGTCGATCCGCGTCTAGAAAGATTTACTTGTCTACGTTTCGGCTCCCATTTCGGAGCCATTTTCAAGACTGAGTGACCTTGCGTCTAGGTCTGAGGTCTTACTAGCTGGCTATCATCACTGGAGATCGAGGATTGAAGGTTGGTGGGATTTAAGGGTTCATTAGTAATTACGGCAGGATCAGGTATCGGACGGTCGATGGGAGGTTCGAACGGATTAGTTCCCAAGTCGGAGTAAATAGAAGTATATGGGACCAATACCAAGCTCTAACTGTCCCAGAACATACATCGGCCAGACCAACCGACGAGTGTCCTGTAGAGCATATGAACACGAACTAGCAGTCCGTAATTCTGACACAAACTCAGCATTATTCCAACATCATTTAGAAACAGGCCACAAAATAGATTCCAAAAACACCAAAACCGTTGCCACAGCTAAAACCCTCCAAACCAGAATTACCCGTGAAGCCATTGAAATCGAAAAACGTCCCAACTGTCTCAATAAACGCGACGATTCTGAAAGACTCCCCAATACCTGGAAACCACTCTTGGTCCGACATACTTCTATTTACTCCGACTTGGGAACTAATCCGTTCGAACCTCCCATCGACCGTCCGATACCTGATCCTGCCATAATTACTAATGAACCCTTAAATCCCACCAACCTTCAATCCTCGATCTCCAGATAGCCAGCTAGTAAGATAACTCAGACCTAGACGCAAGGTCACTGAGTCTTGAAAATGGCTCCGAAATGGGAGCCGAAACGTAGACAAGTAAATCTTGTATATATATATATATATATATATATATATATATATATATATATATATATATATATATATATAAACAGAAAATTATGAGCTACCGTATAGCAACAACTAGTCAAGATCCAAAAAAAAGGTGAAAGAGATTGACATGACCTAATCAACAGCATATTCTACACATACATAGTAAGTACATTCAAATCGTTACCGGCATACACAATACTCATCACAAATGTAACAAGCCTAATTTTTCAAATACTGCGCCAAAAAGGATCCAATGACAGCACTGTCAGAAATTACTCGAACTTTTCCTCGATAAGCCTGACAAGGGTCAATTTTCTTTAAAATGTCATCGAGAAAAATTGCAATTTGATAGTTAAAAAAAAGCATTTTATTTCGAACATAAAACATGAAGAGGACTCTATATTCATATTTTACTCGGCTTGATCCAGCGTCTGAACCGACTGAAGCAGAAAAAAAAAGGAAAGAACAATCGGTGAGTCCAAAAATTTCAAGTGAAATTTGTTTGTTTGTTTGGGTAACATTCAATCCAGATCTTGTTTGAAGGAATATTGAATTGAATAAATTGATGAAATTGGTTGTTAAAAAATGAAAATTTACTAATGTTTAAATGTAGCCTGCTCTTTAGTTTTCAATGGAATGTAATAATAATTATTAAAGTTCTTCGATTTTAAAGCAAAAAAATTATTCTATTTTATTTTTTTGTCTTGCTCATGTGACATTTTTTCGTTCCCTAACAAAATTTGGAAATTAGGAGCCGATAAAAATTGAAAAAAAAATCTCTTATTTTCCCAATCGGGGGGGGGGGTCCGGACCCGAAACCCCCCCCCGTGGATCCGCCACTGACTTACAATTCATAAAAGTTCATCGAAGCCCATTTCTCCAAAAGCCGGCTGCCTCCTTTTGGTTATTCGGTCTAAAACTTAACCTGCTGTCATATTCATGAAAATGTGGAGACATTCGGTTCTCGCGGTTTCATGGAACCTGTTAAAGAAATACACCAGCAAATATTATGCGTTTAACGTCCCGAAATTCAAAACTTGATAAGAATCATGCTATTACAACTCGAAATGCTGTACCACAATCTGAAAAAATTAAAATTAAGATTGTAATCTATACAGTGAAGAAGGGCATGTTTTCAATCTATCCCAATAAGTTGCTGTGTCAATTAAAAAACACTTTCTTGTGATTGGAACAAGTTCAAATAGTAAGCAACTTTTCGTATATTTCAAATTTGCCTATCAAAAAATACGAGAACTGATATTTATTAAAATACTTATCGTTAACGTTTCGGCAACAAAATCTGCTACCGTTTTCGATACTTTTACAAATATTCTCCTCTAAGTTATTTTTTGTACAACTGACATTAAAAATGCCGTTTTTAATTCATTGACACATGAACTAAAAACTGACGTTTTCACAAAATCACTTTTAACACTAGTGTTAAAAGTACTTTTAACACTAGTGTTAAAAGTAAAATGACAGATGAGATGATGGATACTAAAAGCGTCTAGCGACAGATGTACACAGCTCGGGAGCCAAAATGTCCATCTGTCGCTAGACGCTAGTATGGATACTCAGTAATATAGATCTCTCTAATAGAAACACTTTAATCAGATATTAATACTATTATAACAATCAGAATCAAAATTACTTAAAAATATGTATTTGGCAAAACCCTGCCTGTCATGCTTGCAATTTAGATTTGAAATACAAAATATGGTTGTCAATTATCAAGTCCATGTAGCTAGATGCGTAGAGCATCTGACTTTTAATCCAAAGATCGTGTGTTCGAATCCTTACGGATCGTGGGGTTGCTCCACTCGCTAACGCTCGTTTCGCAATATTCCCCACTCACAAAATAAAATGCCACTTTTAACACTTGTATCATAAATAACTATTTTAGGTTCAGTTTATGTAAATGTCAAAACTTTGGGATTTGTAAAAAAGAGTGAAAAAAAGAAACCATCCATCACAAAATAATGACATTCAAACAGTACTTGAAATGGTGATTATTACAATGTATTTATCTTATATATTTGATACATTTCTTTGTGTTATAAACTTTGGAACACTTTATCAACACTTGTTTGACTTATCATGATTACCTGTAATCCTTTATAAATCCTCAACAGGGAATTTGAATTATTATCCGTGATCAGTGGTCTAAGTCGGAAATGATTATTCCAAGGATTTTTCTAGTTGCCGCCTTGGCATATGCCACAAATGGTAAGAATATATGAAAATGAAGTAGGTGCATTTTTTCGTGATATCATTTCATGTTTTGGAATTGATACTCTTGAACAACTTAGAACTGAAATAGAATTGACAGATCCGCATTCAAAATTTCAAGTTATTGATAGTCCTGGGCGAATTAGTATAACATATATCTTTCTTTTGAACTAGATTGAGTTGGCATCTTGAGGTGGATGAACTGACAACGACATTTTTTTCAGCGGTGCTAGGAAAAAGTTTTTCCCTCTTACGTCAAATCCATAATCATTCTATTTTTCTCATAATCTACTTGAAGTTATATTTTCCACTCTATACTTCATACAATTTGAAAACTTTTGCATCATCAGGTGTGTGGTTTGATTCGAAAGTAGCCAAATTGTCACAGATGAATGGAATTTAAGGAGATTGAAAGTCACAAAATTTAACAAACACTCTCTGTTGATGGGTACGTGTATATCATTGATTCTGCAGGTTTCTCATTCTACAATCTTTTTTTTTTCATTTGAAACCCACGTCTCCAGCAGAATGCGTAGTGACCTGAAATATCCATGGAATAGCTCCTCTGGTGTAGTTTTTTCTATAAGGAACTTAGAATTATATGCTCCTCTGTTGATATGTAGTGTTAAAATCATATCTTTTGATGTCTACATACAACCTGTTAAAAAAATCAAGACTTCCATTTTCATAAACTTCAAATACTTACTGCGTTCATACATGATATAATTTGAGGTGATTTAAGAACCTCGGTATCTTTAATTTGTTGAGATATAGCATTTAATCGAATTTGATCCTACTGCTACAAGCTGAAAATGAAAATCTTACTGTAGGTTACAAATGCAATTTGCCATCATGCACTAAATTCATTATAATCGCGTTTGCTCTCGAAATAACTAATCAAAGACGCCACCTACTCGTAGTTGTTTCTAACTATGTATGTGGATTTGCGACTGGCCTGAACGCATTGTTCGAAAGATAATTTGATTTAACGCCAGTCTTCAAGTATGTCCATCGACTTTGTCGAATGTTTTTATTGCAATTATTATTAACTTGCCCATTTGAGAAAACTAATTATACAGAACTATATGTGTTCATTCTAATTATTTAATTTGTCGAGGAAAAACGATTGAAGTACGGTAGAATTATTCTGGAACTATTTGTCCTTTAGCAAAGCTTCCCAACATCTCGAATCTATTGCTTTGTGAGGAATATAAAAGATGCAACTTCAAACCTTTCTCCTCTAAATAAATTATCACAGTCATGATTAAACTGATGCTATTCTGTCAGAAAATGATTTGCAAATGTGGAATTGGTCTTTTCATCACGAAACCTACTTATATTCTCCTTCAATCTTCCCGTGAAAGATATCCCAGTGTGCAATGTGACCAATATAGTTACGATCTTACGGGGTCCGTTTGTTTGTTTGAGCAACATTGAACTGTTTTCATTAACTTCACTATGAAAATACAACTCCCGTACTAACTAATAATTCACTCAGACTATTCAACTGACCTCAGATAACTAAAACTTTCAACACTATTTATTGAACTCTAATGAATTCCTCTCTCGATAATAATAATAATATAAACTTTATTCATGAATATTTATACGAGTAAGGAAATATAAATATTATATTATTATAAATATGAACATTTTTATGAATAAACTAAAGAAACACCTTACGAACTAAACTTGTAAGATAAATTAAACGGCTTGAAACAATAAGTCCCAACATATATAGATAATCAGAAAATGAACATTTATTATTGAGTATTCAAGAGAACGTAAATTTTTTTGGAGAAGTTTGAATTATTCAGTTTTTGATTTTTTTAATACATATAATGAAGTTATTCCTTTTCAATCGTTCGGTATTATATCATAAACATAGGGAATAATTTATATATAATTTCTACGGAAGATTTGATTTTTGAATCTATATTCGGATGTTACTTTAGATTTGTATCGAGTTCCGTGTACGTGGTTATAGTTGATGGTTCGTTTATTTTCATAGATATATATATCATCATTCTATAAATAATTAATTGGTTTATATTCATTTTTCCACTTCCATCAAATGATAGTTTAGTCGAATACTTCCAATCTTTGTTGTAAATTATTTTAAGGAATCATTTTGTATTATTTCTAGTTGAGTCAAATAATTTTTTTTTCACTCCACCCCAGCCTAATATTCCATTACTCAACTGAGATTGTATCAACAAAAGATATGGGTTTCAAGTGAATTTCTTGTGATGATGAACTATTAGTTTATTTTTCAGCCGGAGAAGACTTGATTCTGGGTTACAAATTAATGGACTGTCTCCAGAAAGCGATGTTCCTTGGAATTCCTGCTCTGAATTACACCCATCACAATCCTCTCAGGATCAAGGAAAACGCCTCATGTACTGGATCTATCGGAAGTATCAGGTGATATAATTATTCAACAGATTCAAAATAATACATTTCATTGGATTGGCTGTATCATCACAAGTGGTGTGCACTCAGAAAACAAGAAAAGGTTTGGAATATGGAAATCTTACATATTTTGCAGTTACATATGTATCTGAAGTGGTGTACTTTCTCCAAAGAGAATATTCCTAAATTTTTTCATAGTTCATTTATTGAACGTTTAGTCATCTTGGAACTCAATTCGTACAAAAATTACTTCAATCACAATTTTCATCCGACATATTGAACATATCTATAGAAAGTCGAGGAGAATTTTTCGTGTGAAAGTTAAGACTATTTTTAGAGATCAATTACCCAAACACCCGGCTAATATTACTTTCAGTCGACGCGTGCTTTGTTGAAAAAGTTAGCATTTTCTAGAGAAGAAAATTCCTGTATACAACAATATGAACCTACTTGAATACAGAGATTTACAAAAATATGTAATATTAATTCTCTTATTTTCAACAAAAAATACAGAAAGTTAAAAAGAATAGTTCTCAGACAAATTCAATTATGTCTGTGATTCGATGCAGAATAATCTAGTAGAAATACAATTCCACCACTTCTCACCCACAACAAATTGACAAAGTGGAGAAGATAATTGATTTGCAAGCATATTGGATAGTGTGTGACCATAACTGTGATTAAACGTTTGAAATGTAAGTTATTTGCAGTCTTTCTCAATATTACCCTTACAACGAATGCAGATTTTCCTAAAAAAAACAGTAATATTTCATTATCTGAGAAGTTCAATCGAGAGATTTCGGTGATGTTCATTCATATTGAAATTCAACGATGAAACAATTTTGTAGACTAAAGACGTTTTATATGAACTCTCAAGGAGTTCCATCATGAAACATGAAGAATTTTGAAGGTGTTTACAATTTGTATGTCCTTTTCATACAATGAAAATGTCAATTCCACGAAAATATAGTTTCTGAAACCATTCTTTTTCGTTATATAATTTTTGTTGTTTTAAGCTACTAGAAAACTCTGCATCGGCCCTACTGTGCGTCGTACGAGGTAAATGGGTGATGAACTTCAGATTATACATAGTGTTTTGGTACATCGAGCTTAACCATTCAGGTTCTTGAGGTTCTAGACATCTAATAATGCATGTAATAACCAATACCTTTCAGATAATGCCACCGTTCAAGTATCACCAAATTGTCTGAAAACATTTCCCTTTTATGTTTTTTCTGAGAACAAAGAAAGTGGAATTACATATTTTTGGAAGTCTCTGTATTCTAGTGAATAAAAACTCTTATATGTTCATATTGATTACAGAAACTCACAAAGGTTCAATCGGAATGAAAGAAAGAGGGGGGGGGTTTGAAAAAAAGTTAAGGGATATTTCTTGGGGAAAGTGGGAAACAACTGATTTCCAGAACGTATACAGAGAAACCGTACGATACGTTTTCAGTTCTTTTCGTTTTGTTTTACATTTCTTTTTTTTTTAATTATCGAAATTTGGCGTATTAACTGAATTCCAGGACACATGGTATGAATTATAAACTTGATTTGGAGTATTAGAATATTTCTTTTCCTTACATGGAATTCCCTTTCACTCCACAGTTCGACGCTGAACCTGAGCAATATAACATGGTATGGACTTCCCCAATGGAATGTTACTGCTAAACAATTGACAGAAGACTCCGAGCCTCGAGTAGTTTTTGACTACGTCATTCATTGGGACAAATTTCTTTTGACTTCAATCTTCAGCCTCACATCACCGGCACAATCGATAATTAAATTACCTAGTCTGGCCGGAGATTTGAAGTGAGTGATTCTACAATCAATGTGCTTATTTATATTCTATTTTCAATTTGGGAGGTGACTAATTGTTCATTTAGAATGGGAATTTGGTACGTTTTTATATTGATCTTTTCTTGCAAAGTTAGATCGTACCCGGAAGTGATGCTCAGACACTTAGTAGCTAATGTCCATGTAATATATGTGTCATTGAGTCAAATCGAGGAGGGGTGTTGATATGCCGTTAGCGTGAATGGAATAATGAATACTCGATAAGCTGGAAATCTTCTATCCATTTCAAGAAAGCACCCCCTCTTTTCAGTGTCACCATGAAAAACACTAACTGGACTGGAAGAGTCAACTATACAAAGCCTGGTTTCAATATGAAAGATGGAGTAAACGACCTCACTGTATACTGGACTGTTGACGAAGTTAGCGTGAGTATATATTCTTTAATATCCAGTGGCGGGGACTTGGCGTTGAAAAATTTGGCGTTGAAAGTGTGCTTGAGCAAGAAGGAAAAATAGAGATATTAAGGGCCAGTTTTTCAATACAAGGAGAAATGGATAGATGGAAGTGAAGAGGAGGTGCGTGTAGATAAGGTTTGGCAGTAACAACTGATGGTTATTTTAATCTTACATATCTTGCATTGAAATACCGGGTCCTAAGACAAACAAATGTTTAAAATGATATAATTCTGTTGATAACTTTCCTAAAGAGTAAGGGAAACGGTTCCGCCCCCTAGCCTCTGTTAGAATAAATCCCAATTATTCTAGTCTGACTCAGATATCTTTGATTAAGCTACTTGTCTGCATCTATTGAGTAATATGTAACTCGGAGAATCATGATTATGCTCTGGGTGGAATTCTTTCCTGAATCTAATGAAAGACATGCTTCATTTTGCTTCGAATTCACGAACAGTCTACTGAATGTTTTATGGTTAATAAGTATAGGTTCCTCGGAAGTTATATCTCTAATGTACCAAGTTCAATCGATTTAAATGTGTGCCAATGATATTCAAAAGCGACGAAAGGATTTGTAAAAAATCTGGAAGAAAAAGGCATAAAGTTGAAAAAAAATTTAAAAAAATGCAATTGAACTAGAACAATGAGAAAAAATGGATATGGAATTCGATAATTCCTTCCCAAGTTTTTCGTACATTTTCATTTTTCTCATTGAGGCTCACTAGTTTTGAGAATCATTCAAGTTTTATTATCAATTCCTATAGTTCTGAATAACTCCATTTTCTATAAATTCATTTGGGATCACCGTTATTATCCACTTTTTATTTGATTCGATTTTTTTGTTCCAATAAATATTTTGAAGGGTTGATTAATAGACCATGGAGTCTTGCGAAGTACTTGATTTTTCCAGGATCCAGAAGGATAGAAAATATTGTATGGTGATTTTAATACTCATATATTTTTAAGGGTTTTTTATGTTGACCCTTATGAGTCTTTGGCTCTCAAGTTATTTTTTGAATGAAAAAGTCGAAAAAACTTTGGACCGACACCGGTTTCATTTGGCAAGGAAATAATTTAGCTGAGACAGTCGATATAACAACCGTTTTTGTAGAAAATATTCCTACTGTTTTCTGTTTTGTTTTAGGTCGACTTCTCTGGTTTGGAACCTATACAGAAAATAGTTTCAACGACGTTAGCTATCCTACTGGAAACTTTCCTGAATTCTGGAGCCCTGAAAAATCAACTCGGAGAATTTTTCAAACAAAGATTGAACAACAATTATTTTGCACATCCCGAGAAAATTGATACTATTTTAGAGTTTTGTCGTACAACTCCCTATCCTGATAATTCAACATTACTTGTGTATTGACTATGAAAGATAGAGTCGAATGATGACCATCAGAAAGTGCATTATTTCAATTACCAAAAATTTTCCTCATTTGTATTATGTGAACGTTGACCACGAATATATATATATATATATATATATATATATATATATATATATATATATATATATATATATATATATATATATATATATAAACCTCACAACCGCCTTTCTTCAAAACGATTGTTCCTACCCCCAGATCCAGAGAACCATCCAACGCCAACAAATCCGCTTCTCGCATCCCAAACCCCCGGAAGATTAGGCTGAACGCCCAAAAAGTTTCCTTCCTTTCATTCGGAAAATCACTGATAAAGTGTGCCGAGTTCAGGCAAAACACGCCATCAAGATAGTTTCCACAGCAAACAATAAAATATCCTCTTTCCTGCGCTCACCTAGAGATATAATAGCCAACGAATCACAAGGAATATATGAAATTCCTTGTCACGACTGACTAAATTTTGCATGAATATTCTTCATGGTTTGAATAATGGACGTCTCATCGATCCTCATTTTTTTCCGAGACTTTTTGACGGGCCACCGATATCTAAATTGAAGAGCAACAACGAATGTGGAAACAACAAGATGGAACATAACTATAATATTGTTACTTCATTCCTCATTAATACCTTTCGAAAAAAAGGTGGTTTTGTTTGATGGTCTGCACGTTTTCCAGATCCCAAGCCACTGGGCTATTTCCTATGTGGATATTTGGAACGAGTTGTCTTCGAAACTGAACCAATAAATATTGAAGATTTAACCCAGAAAACTTCAGAGGCTTGTAATACCGTTACTCCGGAAATGATTGGAGCTTTCTGTACTTGAAAATACAGATAAGCTTATAAATTAATATTTCATTTGTATTTTTATTTGCCATGATTCTGCATGTCAATCTGCATGGAACGGGCTGTGAGTTGGCGAAGAGACAATTGAAGTCTTTGCTTTACCAAGCGAAGAATAATTCAGATGCATTGTGTAATTTAGTATTTTGTGAATGAATACGTTCTGTTTTTGTCTTTTACTACCGAAACCATAGAGAACGTAACGATATGCTTATCATCTCTTTTGAAAATGAGGAGACCTTCGTGAGATGCATTCTGAGAAAATTTTTCAAGAAACCAAGACATCCTAAGGGTACACTAACAAAGTTTTTCACCATAGTTTGGGAAACTATGGCTCAATTGAAGCTGCTCTAAAGCTGTCACATTCAAACAAGCGGCATTCAATCGCTATCGTCAGATCTGAGCAGGTTAACGCAAGAAATAGGTGTATATAGAACAAAAATTGAAGCTGCTAAAGAAGTACACAATCATAGAATTCGTTCGAGACTTGTTGAATGTTTGGACATTCGGAACAACGGTTCTCGTTTTGGTCATTTGCTTAATCTGTCGCTGAAAACTTCACCATCAGTTCATTTCCCTTTTTTACCAAAAAGGATTGATCACAAGCCACCACTGCCCAACAAAAAGCGAATTCATTTGCTAATACGTTTGCTGGAAATTCTGCTTTGGACTCAGCGGGAAAAGATCCCCCCAATTCTTACGCCTGTTTACAGTCATATTCCTGAAATAATTTTTCACTAACAAAATATAAGAAATATTTTAATGGACCTGAATAATACCGATGAGGCCTGCAGATCTGATGGTATCCCAGCTTGGTCTTAAAGTATGTGCCCCTGAATTGACACCATTACTTTGTGAATTTTTCAATCTTTCGTATAACTTGGGTGTTTTTCCTGAGTCCTGGAGAACAGCAAAAGTTCAGCCAGTTCCTAGAAAAGGAAAGCACACTTCACCTTGTAATTATAGACCCATTGAATTGCTTTCTATCATTTCCAAAGTCATAGAGAAAGCAATCAATATGAAATAATTAATGATTGATAATACGTATCGCGACATCAAAGATCAACCAGTGACTTATTGGCGCCTCTTTCACATATTTGGCGGCATTCAATCGAGAAATTCGGAGAAACGATAGCTGTTGCACTCCATTAAGATGCCTAGGAAACCCTGGTGTATCTAGTGATTCGATATTGTTTAGAATTTCTTGGCGAAAAACAATCGACGATTACGAAAGCTTTCTAATTTTTGTATAGGGGACGTTATATGCATATATATATATATATATATATATATATATATATATATATATATATATATATATATATATGGTTATATGAGCATTTTCAAAATGTGTCAAATGTCGGTTTTGTCAGATTGACGTAACTTTGAGGTTTATTGTTGTCAATGAAAACTAACTGAAATTATTTCTTCGCATTCAACAGCGTTTATAAGTCTATATAAGTAGAATAAGTTTTGAAGTTATTACAAGTACTTTTTCACGATGTATAGAAGATTTTTTATTTTGTGTGGACAGTCAAAATCTGGGGATCCAGATATTCGTCTTTATTCAGTACCTTAGGTAAGTACAAAACAAATCGCCCCAAAAATATATAATGAATGTAGCGTCGTAGCTAATTTTATTCGTTTCAGCTTTAGCGAAAGTCTTATATCGAGGAGGAAACATCTATAGCTCTTATCAATGAGAGATTGAAAACAAAGTGTTGTTCAAATAAAGGAAATATCGATGTGATATCTATTTTGAACCGTTGCATAACTGATGTATCCCCAATTCCAAGACAGTCTATCACTTTCATTACACTAGCATGTTTTTTTAACAGAAGGCAACTTTGTCGTACATTCTCAGGTGAATGGGCAAAGTATATTTTCTCGGAATCAAAGTCTAGTCTAACAAACTGGTATAAAAACACTAAAAACTTGTAGAGGTAGCTGGTGACAGTGACAGTATTGACAGGTTGTTAACGGTAGATTTCCACGTTACATGCACGTTTTCTGAAACGCATTCGATCCGCTGTCAGGGCTGTCAAAATCTCAGTAGGCAAATAATAAACAGTAGTAGAAGATTCGGTTACACATTCCTCTCTAGTGAAAATTAAGCTTCATATGGTATATGACTGATCGCCATCTACAATAGCGAAGTTTATCCCAAAATTATTCAGGTATAAGTAGATACACCAGGGTTTCCTAGGCATCTTGCACTCCATATTTCAAAAGCGTTTGATCGAGTTTGGGGCATCGGGGTCTCCTTTCCAAACTGCCGTTTTATGGTTTGCCTCCTCAGTTGTGTGCTTTGTTGAAGAGTTTCTTGTGTGATAGGTCTCTGTATGTGGTTGTTGATGGTGTATCATCTGATATTCTCTCGATAAATACAGGTGTTCCACAGAGTTCAGTTCTAGTGCCCACTTTGTTTCTGTTTCATATCAATGATTTTCTGGAGAAAACATCTTGTTCAGTGAATGGTTTTGCGGATAACAGTACTCTTTATACAAGAATCACAAATTCAGAGAAGCATCAACGTCAATAGAACTAACGATGTCTTGGCGAAAATAATAGAATGTGGTAACATCACCTTGGTGGAATTTAATGTTGGGAAAACCCAGGCATATATCTTCTCAGAGAAAGCCGATCTACCTTAATCTAGTATTCAGATGACAGGAGTAACTACTCCTACAAGGTCAAGTATCTTGATGCAGGGAATACGATCGGGTTATAATCTCTCTCAGTGATGAATACTCCTGAAGGTCTAAGGAGCAAGTCCCAACAATATTTTTGGAATTGGTGCTGTTACCCCACTTTTTTCAGTTTCGTGATCAGCGACCTCAAAAACCCACGAGAGACGATATTCGAGCCAAAATAATGAATTTTACGAACGATATCCTTGTCAGCTTCGATGTAATGTCCTTATTCACCCAGGTACCCATCAGAGACGCACTAGAAGTAATAAAAAGAAATATAAACCAGAAGTACATATCATTGACTTGGCTGAACATTGCACCAATTGAGGGGGCACCAATGGGTTCACCACTGTCACCCATTATTGCTAATCTCTTCATGGAAGAGATCGAAACCGAAGCAATAGCAATGTCAGACGTGAAACCAAAACTCTGGCTATATGGATATATGTTGATGACATTTTCGTGATTTGGTCACACGGACATCAGGAACTCGAAAGGTTTTTCAATCACTTGAATGAACTCCACCCAAGGATCAAATTCACCAAAGAAATTGAAGAAGATAACCAGCTCGCATTTCTCGATGTTTTAATCATAAAAAAGCCCGACGGTACGCTAGGCCACACGGTATATCGCAAAGCAACACATACCAACAGATACCTGAACGCAAATTCACATCACCATCCAAAACAGATTACAAATACAAAATATTTATTTCCATAGACTTTACAGTATTGGATAATGTCAAAATTCAGTACCTCAATTGAACGAAATCAAGGAACTTTGAAAGAGTTGGTATACAGTGAACACTGAACATACATAATCAGTAAAAAACAAACCACGAAAAGTTGCACACACAAAAAAGAGGTAAAGGTATCATAGCTATGCACTGGATGCGAGGTCAGAGACATTGCAACTCAAAAAATCATTGACTGTATAAAAGGAATTTTTAATTAAACTGACTCTGAGGTTATTTTTGAATTTATAATTATTTGTTTTTTTTTGAATATATATATATATATATATATATATATATATATATATATATATATATATATATATATATATATATATATATATATATATATATATATATAAGAAGGCTTTTGATTAGCGCTGCTTTTAATTAGCGGGGTAGATCAGGTCTACACTTCTATAGAAGATATTATTTATTAATTTTTTGAAATTGTTGTAGGTTAGAAATAGAAATAAAGTAATGGAGAAAATGAATAGTAATATTTACATGATGATGAAAAAATATATCCTCAAAACTGGCAAATGTTATTTATGACATGTATACCATTGTTATCTTATTTGTTTGCAAATCCACCTAGATGTAGGTACTCGTGTGTTATCTTATTTTATTACAAATTCTGTCTACCAACCTTTGGATTAATGGCTCTTATTGATTTCAAAATTGGAAAAATCGCTATTTTTCCATCTCTATAAAGCATCGAAGGTGATTTTTTTTATCATTCGCAAAAAGTGTTTCAGAGAAGCTAAATATGTTTGTTTCGAAGATTTTCTTTGTTGTTGCATTGGCCTGTGCCACAAATGGTAAGAATATTAGAGTATGATTTTTTTTTCGTGATATCCATCTAACAAATTCAATACTGATGACGATTCAATGGAACCCTATTCATTCAGTTTTTATATTATCACGGAAATATTAATTGCCCATGAATCATCAGGTACCATCGGCGATTATTTCAGATCATATATTCGGTTTCTCGATAGTGGTTAAAAAATTTTGAAAGAAATTTTAATGAATTACCGTAGGGAACTTGGGTATTTTAGTGAAGAGAATGGAGTTTGAGGAATTTGTTTTTGACTCCCTTCTTCACCGAATCAAAAAAATAGAAGCTGAAACATCTATGGAAGAAGTAAAATAAAAAAATATTACCACTCTCTGTTGTTAGGTGCATATCGAAAACTTTCGATCCCTTTACAAGAAAGGAGAAAAAGTGCACCAAAAACAGATACTTTCCTGCCTATATGGCGACAATGGGCACAGGGTTATATAGAAATCAATCATTCTTACAAAATTTGTATACCAAGCATATGAAAATTGAAACAAATACATAGCATATATTGGATATATGTACAATGTACACAAAGCAAAATAGCTATTTGTGGAACAAAATCTCATTCAGGATAACGTTCTATTCTTCAGCGAAAAAATTTATGAATTACTCAATACTTTCATCAGAGACCTCAGAAGATTCCAAAATATTCAACTTGTGACAAGTGTGTCGTCAGTTTTGATCGACATTTCGGTGACATTCTTTTGGTAACGATATAAAATCTGAATGTTCCTTTGTTCACTTATTATTCTGAGGAATAGCTGATGGATCACAACAAAAATTTAACTCAGTTCACACAGGTTTCGAAAGGTAAATATAAAACTCGACAGGAGCAAATTTGAATTTTTCAGAAAAAAATCTATATTCAGGTCACAAAATTTCAGCATCAGGAGTATCTTCCGATCAGTCCATAATTCAGGCATCAATACAACAATATCCAGTACACATATACATACAGGAATCGAAACGTTTTGCAGCTTTCGCTAATTATCACATATCGTTCATTCCAAATTTCGCTCAGATAATATTATCTCCGAACAAATTTTCTAGGAAACGTGAAAAATTTATCTGGGCTAAGGAATGTCAAGAAACATTTGAAATCAAGTTTAACATCAACTCCAATTTTCCAATACCAAAGTAACACAGGCAATGAACCAATTGCATATTCCGGTAGAAAATTAAATAAAGCAGAAAAAATCATAGCATTATAGAACTAGAACTTTCAGCTGGAGTCTAGTCAGTGAAAAATTACAGACCGTATTCTTATGTAAAAAATTATAATATAGAACGATCAAAAACTTTCATATTTTCGTAAGGCTCAAAATCAACCGTCTAACAGACTTATAATATTTCGACTTCTTTCAGATGAATAAGATTTTGTAGTACAGTACGTTGAGGGAAACTCAAACATTGCAGAGCCTCTTTCTCGAGTAGGAATACCATTTGAAGACTCAAACGAATGTTCAGAGAAATTGATGCCAGTGTGAATGTTATAAAACGTTAACAAAGGAAGGGATTGTTGGACAGCTCGACTGTGAATGATGAGACTAGGACCGATCACCCTGGAATTGTCGAAGTTTTGAAAAAAAAACCTTATAACGTCACTGAATTGAAAAAATATTGTGTTCACAACAATTTAATACGCCACGGAAGTGAAAAAACACAATTGAAGTGTTTAATTAAAATGCCTACATTTTTGCGAAGGAATTCAATGATTTGAATGTTACCAACAATTAAAATTCAATTCCGTTTGAAATTTTGATTCCATCCTCTTTCACTCGATCCAAACAAATTTAAGGTTCTTGAGAATCGATTTAAAGACGGTTTCTCGAATTCGACTCAGCTTCGAAACAACAAGAATATGTATGAGATATTTTTTTTTGTCAATTCGCAATTGTGGACGTCTATCAGTGTCATCCTGATCTTTGAGTGGATGACATTGAAGTGATTTACTTGACCAAAGCTGTAGAATATCTTTTCCCAATATGTGTACACTATCGTGGAAAGTGTCGAAATAATATTTTTGAAGAATGATGAGTGCGGTAATCTTACAGCTAATGTTTTAAATGAAAGGCATCCAGATAAACTTGTTTCTGGAAATTACGTTTTAGAATTAGTGAACAATTTTTGTAAAACTGAATCACTAGCCAGCAAAAAGCAAGACTCAGAACGTGAATTTCCATTGAGAAATGAACCTGTTGAGGTTGCACTTTAAAGACAAGTGCATGCAAACCCAACATTGAGTACAAGGAAATTGGTATGTTACCAATATCGGTAGAATCAGTCCCCGTGGAATTAAAATGATTTTGATAGGCGACAGGAATTTTGTTAAATTATGACTAAGAGAATAGATTATAATTTTCTTTTCAACATCTGCTTTTCTGATTAGTCGTCATTCTTTTTGAATTGGTCATAACTCTCGTTATTGGTCAGATATCAATTCACATGTTTTCCACGAAGTCCATACTCAAACTCCCTAAAAGGTCAATGTCTGGGCCGGTATTTTTGGAGACCGTTTGATTAGACTAGTATTTCTCGACGGTTACCTGACAAGAGAAACTTATTTGGAATTATTGAATTAATTTGTTTATCCGCAATGAGTAGACAACATTGATCGTTACCATGAAGACCACTTGATATTTCAACAAGACCTCCACATTATGCACAGCCTGTTAGGTCGATTTTATATAGAATTTTTCCGGGAAGATGGTTTGGAAGAAGAGGCTTTATAGAGTGGCTAGCCAGATCTCCAGATTTAACCCAACTCGAAAAACTGTAGGGTCACTCGAAAAACAAAATTTATGCAACAGAATAGAATATGCAGAATATTTCCATCGTATGTTGAAAATCCCATATGAAGCGGGACATTTTCGATCAATTACAGCGATAAATTCCCGGCGGGACATTTTCGGGCTGGTAAATACCCGGTAGGTATCGAAAAATACCAGCTAGGTCAGTGTATCTATAGTAACGATTGTTAAAATGTACATTTGTCATCTTGACAGGCATAAATACTGAATTTTAAACGTCGTTGTTTTAACTCCGGAAATATTATACCGAATTACACTCGTGCATCAAAATAAACCTGATAATTTTCCATTCAAGCATGTTTTCAGTAAAAAAACTGCATTCGGTTATTTTCATATTTTGCTTTCGACAAAATATGAAAATAAACTCATGCAGTTTTAAGACAACATGCTTTCATGGAAAATTCCTTTCTCCTTCGGAGTCGGGCTCTTTCGACAAAATATGAAAATAAACTCTTGCAGTTTTTAGACAACATGCTTTCATTGAAAATTATCGGTAATTTTGAAGCACTTGTGTAATTACTCCCGAAAATTTACTGAAATGAATTCGTGAAAATTGTCATCGAATGACGTCAGAAATGCTACGAAACGTGGGGTAACATTTTGAACAGAACTTATAGTATTATTTGGGGATGGGTGGTAGACAGTTTGATTGTTCAGTTGATTGATAGAAATAATTAATGCCACACTTTCTTTATCAGATACAAAGTCTAATCCATATCATATATAAAATCCATAAATATAACAGCATCATACCTGTTTGAGGAAATATCCTTGGATTTAGTAGTGACAATCGAACAAGACATTGATTGATATATTTTGACATTAAAATACAAAGACTTGTCGAAATTTGTGGAGGGATTTGTGTTGTATAATATATACCAAAAAAGTATTCGAGTGCTCCAAGCACCATTAAATTTTCGATTTCGTATACGTACCTAAGAATGCGACATCCAAATTTAAGGGTGAATGGAGCACTCGACTACCTTTTTGGTGTTTATAGTGGAACACAACGACAGAAAGTGCTACTACCCATTAACATTGGTGAAAATATTGATCCCCTGATGAACTGAAACACCTTATTCAGTGAGGAGGTGCCGATGTTAAAGAAATAATTCGTTGAATTCAAAAACAAATAGGAAGATATGATACGTGTCGTGTCGTGATCCTAATCATAGCATTATCTCAGCCTAATAATTATGTATTACTACAACATTTCAGTGCATCGAACTGTTTACAGCTCAAATATATAAACAATTAGACAATAAAGTGACCATCAACCAATTTGAATAGAACCAGAATTTGGGAACATGATAAGTGGGCATGTACTTTTCGATGTAAGATGCGAACTTTGTTAAGGATAAAACTGAACTCTTGGTAATGACTGATTGCAATTAAGCTACCTGATGTCACCAACAGTTGAAAAGCGACATATATTTCAATAATATTTCACTTTCAGATGATGACCATGAAGAGTAAAATAGTTTTGTCACGACGTTCTAAACATTCATTTTGAACAAGATCTGTTCGTTAGGTGATATTTGTTGGTAATGAGGATTGAGGGGCTCTGAGGTGCGTTGATTTCAAGTTTTTAAACAATTTTCAATAAAAGAAGATTGATTTGAACTATTCCTTGTCCAATATAGACATCCAGGTAATCCTGAAGTGATACTGAATATTTCCTTCATATATAAAATGTCCCATAAGAGCAATGCAATTATTGAAAACTTACAGCGGTAATTGCATTGTATCGAAAACTTACAGCGGTAATTGCATATTGTATCAAGTCACCATAACAACACATTTGAAACCGTATCGCTAGACTCCAGTAAACAACACAAATAAATGTCAGATAGACTTCAAAAATAGAAAAATATTTCGCGTTTAGGTGAGTACTCCATACAATCTATAGAGGAAAGTATAAATGAACAAACAATAACATTTCCTTGAGAATTTCTTTATTCGTGAAATATTCCAATAAATTACATTCGTGCATAAAAATGACCAGATAATTTTGCATTCAAGCGTGATATCTTATACAAATTGCATTCGGTTATTTTCATATTTTGTGAAAGAGCCTTCGTCCTTCGGACTCGGGCACTTTCGCCAAAATATGAAAATAAAATTGCAATTTTTAGATATCACGCTTTCTTGCGAAATTATCGGTAATTTTTATGCACTCGTGCAATTATAACCGAAAATTTCACTCTGGAAAAGATACCCCTTCAGCTATTGGACACCCCAAATAGGTTCGAACAGGCTGTGTATAAAAAAGAACACTTTTGAGTCAGTCTCATTGAGAAAATATAGTTTCTCATTCATTTGATTTCCTGAGGTGACCAACCATATCTCAGAGCTAGTATGTGAGATGATTATTCAGAACTC
This sequence comes from Zygogramma bicolorata, assembly GCA_032362365.1. Lineage (NCBI taxonomy): Eukaryota > Metazoa > Arthropoda > Insecta > Coleoptera > Chrysomelidae > Zygogramma > Zygogramma bicolorata. The sequence continues at coordinate 17,658 of JAVJAQ010002203.1, read as the reverse complement.
TCTGAATGGCTGAAGGTACATGGAAATTATTTCTCTTTTGTGTTCGTTCAGTGTTAGTTTCAATAAAGTAGGCCATACAGGCTGACTTGATCAAGCTATACTTTTCTTTTCTCCCACCAAAATGACATGCGTGATCTTCTGACACCTAATAGGGATATCTAACAAACTTTGAAGAAGTGATAATACTGTAGCGAGGATTGATATCATAATGAAGACAGTTAAAAAATCCCAGGAGTTATTAGATCTTGAAATTCATTGTCTGCATATCTCTAATCTAAATCTCTATATCTCAATCCTGTATGAATATTATATGGTAATAGAAAAATGTGACTTCACGCTCTTTGTTTGATTTCATACATTGAACGTTCATATCTTGTTTATTCATGCTGTCGTGAACTTCTCTAGTGGACATATTATTTCAATTGATATATCGAGAGAGAATTGTCAACATTACGAAACCACTCATAAAAATGATCGATTCTTCATTGAATGCATCTCATGTACTTTTCATTGATGATTTGAATGTCAAACCGTGGAACATTTATTTCATTCCAGTGTGAAATAGTTTCCAGAATTAATGATTGTGTTTTCTGATTGTTGAAAATGAAACAAGTGCTTTCTATCCATATCTACTGGGTACCACAAACAAGATGTGACTGTTGCACTTCATTTACAAAAAGCTATAGATCTCTGAGAATGCATTTCAGTTATGCATTTATTACATGAACTTTTTATATAAGACTCCAAAATTGAAATTCCACCTGAAATATACCTTCATTTCATGCTCACCGATTAGACATATTTTATGTTTAAATGAATATTTCCCTCATATATAAAATGTCCCATAAGAGCAATGCAATTATCGAAAACTTACAGCGGTAATTGCATGTATCAAGTCACCATATCAACACATTTGAAACCGTGTCGCTAGACGTCAGTAAACAACACAAATAAATGTCAGATAGACTTCAAAAATAGAAAAACATTTAGCGTTTAGGTGAGTACTCCATACAATCTATAGAGGAAAGTATAAATGAACAACAAATAACATTTTCTTGAGAATTTCTTTATTCGTGAAATATTCCAATGAATTACATTCGTTCATAAAAATGACCAGATAATTTTGCATTCAAGCGTGATATCTTATACAAATTGCATTCGGTTATTTTCATATTTTGTGAAAGAGCCTTCGTCCTTCGGACTCGGGCACTTTCGCCAAAATATGAAAATAAAATTGCAATTTTTAGATATCACGCTTTCTTGCGAAATTATCGGTAATTTTTATGCACTCGTGCAATTATAACCGAAAATTTCACTCTGGAAAAGATACTCCTTCAGCTATTGGACACCCCGAATAGGTTCGAACAGGCTGTGTATAAAAAAGAACACTTTTGAGTCAGTCTCATTGAGAAAATATAGTTTTTCATTCATTTGATTTCCTGAGGTGACCAACCATATCTCAGAGCTAGTATGTGAGATGATTATTCAGAACTCTCTGAATGGCTGAAGGTACATGGAAATTATTTCTCTTTTGTGTTCGTTCAGTGATAGTTTCAATAAAGTAGGCCACAAAGGCTGACTTGATCAAGCTATACTTTTCTTTTCTCCCACCAAAATGACATGCGTGATCTTCTGACACCTAATAGGGATATCTAACAAACTTTGAAGATGTGATAATACTGTAGCGAGGATTGATATCATAATGAAGACAGTTAAAAAATCCCAGGAGTTATTAGTTCTTGAAATTCATTGTCTGCATATCTCTAATCTAAATCTCTATATCTCAATCCTGTATGAATATTATATGGTAATAGAAAAATGTGACTTCACGCTCTTTGTTTGATTTCATACATTGAACGTTCATATCTTGTTTATTCATGCTGTCGTGAACTTCTCTAGTGGACATATCATTTCAATTGATATATCGTGAGAGAATTGTCAACATTACGAAACCACTCATAAAAATGATCGATTCTTCATTGAATGCATCTCATGTACTTTTCATTGATGATTTGAAAGTCAAACCGTGGAACATTTATTTCACTCCAGTGTGAAATATTTTCCAGAATTAATGATTGTGTTTTCTGATTGTTGAAAATGAAACAAGTGCTTTCTATCCATATCTACTGGGCACCACAAACAAGATGTGACTGTTGCACTTCATTTACAAAAAGCTATAGATCTCTGAGAATGCATTTATTACATGAACTTTTTATATAAGACTCCAAAATTGAAATTCCACCTGAAATATGCCTTCATATTTCATGCTCATCGATTAGACATATTTTATGTTTAAATGAATATTTCCCTCATATATAAAATGTCCCATAAGAGCAATGCAATTATCGAAAACTTACAGCGGTAATTGCATGTATCAAGTCACCATATCAACACATTTGAAACCGTGTCGCTAGACGTCAGTAAACAACACAAATAAATGTCAGATAGACTTCAAAAATAGAAAAACATTTAGCGTTTAGGTGAGTACTCCATACAATCTATAGAGGAAAGTATAAATGAACAACAAATAACATTTTCTTGAGAATTTCTTTATTCGTGAAATATTCCAATGAATTACATTCGTTCATAAAAATGACCAGATAATTTTGCATTCAAGCGTGATATCTTATACAAATTGCATTTGGTTATTTTCATATTTTGCAAAAGAGCCCTCGTCCGTCGGACTCGGGCACTTTCGCCAAAATATGAAAATAAACTCTTGCAAATATTTAGATATCACGCTTTCTTGCAAAATTATCGGTAATTTTTATACACTCGTGCAATCATGACCGATAAGTTTTTTCAGAGATCAGTTACCCAATCCCAACACCACAAGCTCTAGAGTATTTGAAAGATCTTTTCAAATGATAACTTGGCAAATGACACTGTTGAAGAATATATTCAACTCACCAAGCTTTGTATGGATCAAAATTGTTTTCAATATGATGGCTCCTATTATGCACAGCACGAAGGGACAGCCATGGGTAACCCATTGTCTTCATTTGTAGCGAACCTGTTCATGGGTAGGTTTGAGACGGATGCTAGGGAGGAACTCAGTTACTTCCCTAGGATCTGGATCAGATATGTTGTTGACGACATATTCGCTGAGGTGGATGGTGGATAAAAGGATTACCGAAATTGAAAATGTCCTTCCAGCACTAAACGGCAGATGTAAGAGTATAAAATTCTCGCACGAAATAGAAACGAAAGTTTTCATTTTGAGATGTATTGGTTATGAGGAACGAACAGGATGAAATAGAATTTGACATTTACAGAAAAGAAACGAACACAATCAGATATATTCAAAATGACTAGAATCATTGTCCACAATATAAAATGGCGACACTGCAATTCCTTGTCCATAGGTTAATAACTTTTCCTTTGAAAATAGATAAGTACGACAATGAAAGAGGAGTGATGATTAGGTACCTACGCAGCTGAAGTGAACGGTTTTAACCCCGAGATAGTTGATAAGATAATTATAAAATGTAAATTTAGGGAAACAGTTCGTAAATCTTCGACTTTTCAAAAAGATGGGAGAAATAAAAAGTTCATAGTTATCCCATATGAACCTCAATACACTAAAGGATTTCAGCAGATATTCTACAAAGTGAATATGAAAGTTGCAAACTTCTCACAAATTACAGCAGCTTCTTGGTAACTCAAAAGATAAATCAGAAAACTCAGATAAGTCGGGAATTTACAAAATCAGTTGTCAGAAGAGCAACAAAAAATACATCGGCCGGAGCCGAAAAGCCATTAAAACCCGTTTCAGAGAGCATTTTGCAAACATGAAATACGGAAGGGTAGAAGAATCCAGTGTCGCCTAACACGCTCTAGACAATGACCACAAAATTGGTGAAAGCAATCTTGAACTGATCAAGCATGTGCATGACACAAGACTACTCGATAATCAATAATAACAGATGACGGACCACCAACTTTGCAGATAGTAACTGCACTAGTTCATGATCGAGAAATCAATTAGAATAAGCAGTACAAAGAAAAGTACATATCGGACCGGAAAACTTTAGGTATACAAACAACTAACTCTAGTCTTTAGATTTAGTATCATTTTTCTTCTTCTGAAGATGCTAACCTTGTTAGCGAAACGCGCGTCGAGTGCAAAAATATCAGTTTGGTGTTAGGGTAATTGATCTCTAGGAAAAGTTTCAAGAGTTTCGTATTTTATGCGTACCGTTGAAAAATATCTTATGGATGTCCATAAAGAATATCCTATGTCATAGGCATATGTTGCAAAAATATCATAAAATGGTATTCCTGATACAATCAAAAATGAAAAAAAAATTGAATTCGGAACTGAATTGAGATAATAATTTGCTATGGGGATTGATAATCAAGGGGAAAAACCTTTTCAAGAACTTTTTATATGCTAGTAAATTCTGACAAAGCAGAATTCTGGGTAGATTCCTATTTATTCCTTCTAGATCACGAACATAATTATGAAAATATAGAAGATTCGAGGCATTCAACCATTAGCTATATAACAGGGTGCGTGATGGTGACATCCATTCAGTCAGATTTGGATTATTTCGTGAAACGGGTTGCTGCCCCGGCTTTGCATGGATAAAAATGGTTATTGTGGGTTATCCCTAAGAGATAGACACATACCATCACATACTTTCTCTTAGGCCTCTATGGGGTGTACAATACTTTAGTAGGTACATTATTTTGATCTATCTCGTAGTGTTCAGCCAGCATTTGCAACGTTAGCGCAAAAAAATGTTTATTTACAACATCTCATTAGAAACCTCTAAAATTATCAGTTTCTTCACTATATTATGCATGTATTATACATATAAACCTTTCTCTTGAATCATTCCATTCATTAAAAAAAACGCACTAAAATCCATTGCATATTTTTCAATATCTGAGCATATATAGGGACAGACAGAAAGCGGTAAGCAACATTGTTTTATACCATGTTGTGATAGTGATGATTTCATTAACGAACCTATAGGGAAAATGTAACATTTGGTTTCTGATGTGAAATAAGTGGTCGAATATTTTCAATTTCATGGTGAACACAAGGGGTATCGATTACGACGAGATAATATATCCACGAAATCTCAAGGACTATGGAGGCAACTCGATTAGAGAAGTAATGACAGAGGAAAGAGAAACGTAGGAGAGAAGGGAAAGATATACGAGATCAACAGAGGAGGAAAAAACAACGTAGGAAAGAAAAGGAAGAAAAATGAAAGAACGCAAGAGAGATGAAGAACAAGGCAGGCGAGAGGAAAACCAGCTCGCAGAAACGAAGACCATATGTAAAGTGAAGGATCGCTTATCGATTACTACTTTGTTCATTGTAGCTCATCACTATTACTTACTATTCATATTTTTTATGTGTATTTTTGATGAAGCTAATGCAATGTCGATGACAAATATCTCATGGACGTACATAGCGAGTAACTTATGGACGTCCAGGTTGGTGACCTGATAATTTCTTATGGTTCTCCATAAGATCTTCTTTGGTTTTAAAATAGACATCCTATGACTTTGAATATTTGACCAATCTATTATTGATATCCATCGTATGTCTATAGGATATTCGGTGTTGTGTGATGGAGTCGCTACACGAAACATCACTTCACTTCATGAGAATATTTCCCTCATATATAAAATGTCCCATAAGAGCAACGCAATTATCGAAAACTTACAGAGGTAATTGCATTGTATCAAGTCACCATAACAACACATTTGAAACCGTATCAACAACACAAATAAATGTCAGATAGACTTCAAAAATAGAAAAACATTTTGCGTTTAGTTGAGTACTCCATACAATCTATAGAGGAAAGGATAAATGAACAGAAAATAGCATTTCCTTGAGTATTTCTTTATTCGTGAAATATTCCACTGAATCACATTCGTGCATAAAAATGTCCAGATAATTTTGCATTCAAGTGTAATATCTTATACAAATTGCATTCGGTTATTTTCATATTTTGTAAAAGAGCCCTCGTCCTGCGGACTCGGGCACTTTCGCCAAAATATGATAATAAACTCCAGCAATTTTTAGATATCACGCTTTCTTACAAAATTATCGGCAAATTTTATGCACTCGTGGAATTATAACCGAAAATATACTAGATTTTCGAAAAAAAAACAATAATGAAGTTTCTACCTCCGCGCACTTATATTCGATTTTTGCCAATCTATGCTGAAAAAATAGTTTCACGTAACATTTTCAGTTCTGATCTCGCTGAACGCAATGATAACCCTTCATTATGTGGCCATTATTTCGTGTTCATTGTTGTTGAGAATAATGGCTGCAATCAATAATTGCTTAGACAACTATATGTGTTGAATCCTGTATTGCTAGTTGCCTACCTTCTCAAGTGTCCATTGAATCTATCGTGCGAGGGAATTTGAGATTTGTTAGAATATTCAGCTCCTTGATTTTTTTCTTGTTTTTACTGCCCCATTTAGAGTATCGGAGTTTTTTGTTTCAATAATCACGAAAGTACAGTTGTTGATGACGTATTGTATATGAGATGAATGAACTCCGAACTGGTTTTGTCTGATTTGAGTATTATATTGTCGAATATTTCACAATCTAGGCATTTGGTCATTTATTTTTAGGTAAGGGAATTCGAAAAATATGTTATTCGTTCCATGATCAACAAAATATTTGTTTTTGAATACAAAAGGTCACTCTGGATTCAGCATATTCCCATAATAAAATTGCTTCTGGGACATCCCATGGAGTTCTTCAGTTAACGGCCACAGCTTAACCCACTGAGTTTCAGCTCAAATATTGAGATTGTTTCTAGGAACGTGTAGCCATTTAATCACCATTACATATTTATTATTGTTACGGTTGTTAATGCTTTGTGAAATTACATATTTCTTTTTATCTTCCAGCTGGCAGAGACTTGAAACTGGGCTACAAGTTGATGGACTGTCTCCAGAAAGCTATGTATCTCGGCATCCCTGCTTTGAATTACACCCATCACAACCCTCTCGTGATTACACGCAACATCTCTTTGAACGGAAATATCGGAGATACCAGGTGAAATTAACATCATATGAACCAAATATCACTATCAAAGTTATTATATTTATTAATTCGTCGGCACTGATACCAAAATAGACGTATATTATGCACACAAAATCAGCCGTAAGGGAATCAAAGAAATAATAGCACTTAGGGCCGGTATTATAAATATCTTTTGGAGTTAACTTTAATTTTAACAGCCAAGTTAACTTCCACTTCGAAATGTCAGTTTTATAGAGGTCTCATGTTCAAAATAAAGGGAAGAAGAAGCCAAGGTAACATGGTAGCAATGGTATCTAGAATTTGGGTATTTATCAAAGGCAACTTAAATTTTTCGCTTGATTTCTGTACTCTGCGTTAGAGTGTTGGTTGAAAGTTCTTCAGAAATAATGTCGACATCGCTTACTTACATTATTGCGAACAAAATTAGAACGAAAATACAACCACTAACCACCTACTGAAATATAACAACAACAATATTGTGACCTAAATTGCCGAAAAGCAATATCTTCTACAAAGTTAACTTTAACTGATACCCATGCCTACCAACAAAGTTAATTCATGCCTTTTGAAGTCAACTGTGACATGTGACGTCACTCCACAAGTTAACTTCTAGTTTTCTGTCATCAACTGTTATAGTTTCTTGGGATGAATGAATAAATAAAAAAATAATATCTATCAATTCGTCTGCACTGGTACCAAAATTGAGATATATATTATGCACACAAAATGAACTGAAAGGGAATCGAAGATATAATACCGGTCCTTAGTCGTGTCAGTTTGTTTATTCACTTATCATGTACATACAAACCAGTCAAAGGCGTATTATGTGAGTCAAATAGAAAAAAAACGCTTGCAAACTATATTTGCGTGTGCAAAAGTAGTTCAGTAGGTACGTGTTTGATTTTTCTGGTGAAATTTTAGTTGAAGCGAGTTATTCTTCGGAGAAGTGATGATAACGTTTTTTCTTCTGAACCTTATATGAGATCATTTGACAGATGTATGAATTACCAATGGAAAATAATATAGAAACAGTTACAGGTCAATAGGGCCACGCTAGGAGCCTTTTCTTGAGCAGTTTTTCCCTCTTATTAGAAGAATCGGAGGGAATCAAATTCCATTCGAATCCGAAATAATTTACGATCGTAATCCAAATATGTGTGTTGGTTTTCACAAAAACAAAGTGGATTTGTTGTAATTCTCCTATTCATATAAAGAGAGAGGAATCAGATTTGTTCATCATTCTGCTTCCTAGTTCTAGTCTTCCACAAATTTGTAAACCCTGATGTATTTTTCGTGAATCTGAACTTAATCGATATTGTATATTTTTCCATTTAGAAAACAGTCAAGCCGATAGAAAAGTCTGATGATTGTATACCATTTCGTTGCCAACTCTAAAGAATCGTAGCATTATGTGAAGATCTTCATTTGTATTCGTTTCGAAGAACCTCATTTGTTTAAACTCCTATACACCAAACCAAAAAATGAGACTTTTATGGTTCATCATTTGATAGAATTCCCACAAATTTCTCACATATTTTCTAGGACTGAATTAAGTGTCATTCTCTTATCGATATCGCTTCGTCATTTCACATTACAGTGCCACATTGAACCTCAGCAATATGGTATGGTACGGACTACCACAATGGAAGGTTACTGCTAAACAACGGACAAAGGACACTGAGCCCCGAGTTGTTTTTGACTACAATATTCACTGGAACAAATTTCTCCTCACTTCAACGTACTCCCTAGTATCGAAATCAAAGTCAATATCATCCAAAGTAACTGGGAATATGAAGTAAGTGATTATATATGTTATATATCCCCGCTCTTTCCTAGGGCGTTCTTCTTCAACATTTGTCTCTCAACTCATTCTTCCCTTCGAACTGCTAATTGTTTTTTTTCGAAAAACAATAATAAAATAGAATAACTTTATTGCTAATCAAAACATTAGTTTTACAGCAATGGTCTGGATCTGAACAGATAATGATTACATTTGGTTGGGAAGAATTTTGAGTTTTGTAGCAATTTACAATGAACAACAAAACAAAAAGAAAATAATATTTACTATTCATTCAAAATGAATGATCTCACTTGCAAAATATTGAAATATAATTGTGAGTACGTTTAGCTGCATCAGAATTAACACTGTCCAATGTACTGATGAAGTTTTCAGGATTTTCGAAGGTTCTACAATTGGGTGTCATGGCGGTATATATCAGACATTCAAAAATTAAAAGGAAAATATTCTCATTTTCATAACCGTTACAAACAGTGCAGATTTGATTAGGGTCTATCATGTAGGGCAGTCCATCAGGAGTAAATTTCCGACTGAAATTGTTTCACATACGTAACTGAGCAAGAGTACGGGTGACCTGTATAGGGAGTATCGATTTCAAGTAACTAGTAGGTTTTTTAGAAACACGGAGATGCCTATGAAATGGCAAAAAAAGATGAACGGGTCATGAGAGAGACGTCTCCTTTATGGAGTTCAGAATGATATTTCACAAGCAGAATGTTTCTGTTTATTCTCAGTGAAGTAGAATTCAGAGGCCAGTTAAATTTATCCTCACGGATACTAATTAATCGCAGTTGCCTTTCAAAACGTATTCTAGGAATTATCCAATCTTCATTATGGAAAAACTGTTCTTCTAGTCATTTTTCAGTTATCCATTCTACTTCAACATTTTGGCGATGTTCATTTAAATATGGTTTAATTGTTATCGGGTTATCAATAGAAAAAGTGATGTTCAATATCTGTTAGAAGGAAAAAATAATATCTATAACAATATTGCGCTATGAGGCAATATTTATATTTACTGAATCTAGTCAATGTACCGAAAACAAGAATTGTTCAACTCAACTGGATCTATGCAGAATACATATGTGATTCACAATGATTTTCGAAACGACTAATTGCAAACCCAATCGTTTCGTTAGTTGAAGAGCTAATTCAAAAGCTGTTCCTGAAAACTTTCCTTCCTTTTTTCAGCATTACCATGAGAAACACCGATTGGAGTGGTAGAGTCAACTTCACGAAATCAGGTTTCAATCTGCCTCGAGGAATAAACGATCTCAGTATATATTGGACTGCTCACCACGTAGGAGTAAGTATGACTTACGATTCACTTCGGAACTAACATTTTTTTCAACTGATTTTCCATATTTGTTGTTTCATTCAAGAATCGTCAAGGGCTTTTTTGAAAATCCTGAAATTGACCAAATAAGTTTCCCCTTGCGAACGAAGCAAAACATTTTGAATCTGGAAATATCATTAATTTTTTTTGAATATTCAGATCCCTCTCCCAAGCATTATTCGCTCAGATATCCTTCTTCTTCAATGCCATTGTGTCAGTCATTACAGACAGTAACAATAGGAAGATATCATTATATTATATTATTATGATATAATACAATATAATAAAATAGTCTTTGCAGATTTTTTGCGCCAACCATTCTGAAAAATACTGTGTACACCCAGAATTCCCAACTGAATGTTATGCGAAACACATTACATTTCATACAAACTGTAGTTGACTTGTGCTGAATTTTTCCAATGAATTCACTCAACTTTCTCTCCCTACTGATTGATGCTGGGAACTTTCTGTCTAGGTTGTTCCATCCGTACACGGTTGGTTATAAAATATTTCATCTCTCTTTTCCAGTTTACTAGAATGTGCTCTGAGGCCTCTAGATTCTTCAATTCTGGAGGAATATTTGCAACTCTACCATGTACCTATCTTTCTATTATTTCATCGTCTTCAATAAAGTAAGGACTCGAATAGAGTGGATAATTTCAAGTTTCAGTTTGATTAGTACAACTCCTGGATCTTTTCTTGGGAAGTTTTGAAACGTTTTTTTACTAGTTACGACATGTGAATGATCTTCTGAAATCTTTTGAGGATATTTTTTTGATGAAGTAGAACTTTCCATGAGCTTTTCTGATTCTGGAAACCTCCAAAGAGTTTATGGTGGAAAGTGAGACTTTTGAACAATTATATTGACATATAATCCGGCACTAGACTCATAATTGATTGTGAATTTTTCTACTTGTTCTGCAGTATTTTATGTTATTGTACCAAAAATCAGTGGAATTTCTGATATTACAGAATTCTTGTCATGGGTGGCATGAATTCCTATCACTCTACCCTTCGAATTCCTATATAAGAATGTTTGCTCGATTATGATGGTCGACACATTGCCCTGAATTGGACAGGATGAGAATATGTGAATCTTCTAAACTTGGTTTGGATATTATTTCATAATGAACGACAAATTCCATTTGAAATTCAGAAAGATACATTCAGAAACCTCGTCTATTTTAAGCTCAATATCGAGTTACTAACAACTATAACTGATTCAAAGTGTGCTGCCTCTAGGTGTTCTATTACTTGATCTAGTTGAGGGGTGCTGACTCATGTACACCTTCGGAATTCCATCGGTTGGAGAATGAGCAACTACAAAACTCTTGCAAATTCTTCAAGAACCTTCAAATTACTATCATATCTTCTACTAGGTTAGGTTACACGTATTAAAAGCTTCGTAGTTTGTTGGATTGTTAACCTATCCCAATCTTAAGAATGGAAAATTATATTGTAGTCTAGATGAGTTCAGAAAAGCAGACTTCTTATCTACCAAAGTTGCTGTTAATCAAAAACCTGTTCTTTCGAACATCTACGTCTATGTCGAATAACTCAAAGCCTTCATAAGAAAACGTTCTCATAACCAATTCACATTTTTTTCTTCTCGTCTACTGAGAGGAGAATCCAGATGCGATTCATATCAAATAAACTCAGTTTGTATTCCGGAAACAGATTTGGCAACGAAACGTTGACACAAAAGGAATTTTTGTGAATATAAGTTCCTGTGTTTTTATTTGAGAGTGTTTGAGTTATACGAGAAGTTGCTGAGATTTGGACGTAGAAGAGAAACTGTTTTTCAATCAACGCAGTGTTCATTTTGAGAATCTTTCCTTACCTGCATACATTCCAATAATAACTCTCAATTTTTTTGAATTGGGTTTGGTTAAAAAACCAAACAACTACGACGACAAAATTTATCCGTCACAAAATAATGACTTTCATAAAGTTTTATTCACATTTTTTTCATTTTCAGTTCAGCTTCACTGGTCTAGGAGTTTTCGAAAAACCCATTTCATCGGCGTTGGCTTTGCTAGTAAAAACTTACCTGAATTCTGGGGCCTTGGGAAATACACTAGGAGAATATTTCCATGAAAAAATAAACAACGACTATTTCGGTGAAGATGAAAAGATAGACGATATCGTCGAGTTTTGTCGCACAACTCCTTATCCAGATAATTATATTAAATAATTAAATTAAGATAATGTATGGCATGGTCATGAAGTATGATGTTGAATAAAAATATAATCAAGCAGAAGTATTGAATTGATTGCATTGCCTTCAATTGATCTTTATCGTTTTGATGATAGATCCGACTAGAATTTTTCTTGTTGATATCTTTTCAACATCGATGTGCAAAACTAGCATTCAGTCGACTGTGTTCAAGAAGATTGTAAAAACATCGCCAATGCCCGTAGTTAGAGATGTCCTGTACTCGAAGTACTAGGGGTCCAAGCAGCTGTCATGCTGTCTTGCACCAGATTCAGAATTTTGTTTCGGGAGGAACATACACATCGAAATGTTTTGTGCTCGTGAGTCCTGCCGAATTTCTGTGATGGAACCTATGGATCGAAACAGATGTCTGGGCTTTGGATTTGTGAAGGCATCATTTCGAACATCACCTATGAAATATATTCGTGTTTAGTTTCTCAGAGATTGGGCAAGAGTCCTTGTTATTCTTTCACCTAGATCTCAACTCGAGTTCTGGTAATTTTTTTATATGCACGAAAGGAAAGCCGTGTAGTGTTCAAAGAACATCGCATAAATCAAGGGACATGAGAGACGAATTAACTTTCACTTTGAATTTCTGAAGTCGGTAAATCTCAGGAATAACCTCTCTTGGCAAAGAGTTCCAATGCTCAGCTGTTCTATTGGAAAAAGATCCCTGAGCAAGAAAGGTTCAACAGGTCTTCAAGTTCACAACATAGGGGTAGGAATTCTGTCGAGTCATCCATGTAGATATTGCCAAGCGTGGAACGATTAATAACAATTCAGAAGAGCACCGACCGTGGAAATATCTATAGAAGAGAGACAAGCCTTCGACCCTTATACGATGCTCCAATGAAGTGAGCGAAGAATCACCAACAAGACGAATTGCTTTTCTCTGAATAGAATCGAAAAACTTCAATGAATGTTTCAATGCCAAACTCCATACATGAGAACTAATTCCAAGACAGGTCTTATCTGAAACTTGTAGATCATCAGGAGCTGATGAGAAGTGAAGTATTCCTTGGCACGAAATAGAAATCCAAGTTTCTGGGAAGCACTTTTAGCTATCGATCTCACATGGTTTTTTCATAAGAGATTTTTACTGATCGTAATTCCTAGCAGCGAGATACTTGACTTTGTGGGAATAGTTACTCCTCACATCTGAATACTAGATGATGATTGATTGGCTTTCCTTGAGAACAGATATGCCTGGGTTTTCCTAGCATTAAATTCCACTAAGTTCATGTTACCCCATTCTATTATTTTCACCAAGTCATCGTTAATTTTATTGAAGTGAATGTTTCTTTGAATTCTAGTTTCTTGAGCTGGTATGGGGGGAATCTGGAAGAGACACTAGTATGAAGGTACTGTCGCAAAACTATGTATTGAACAAGATGTTTTCTCGAGCAAATCATTGATATGAAGCAGAAACGAAGTAGGCGCCAGAACTAAACCCTGCGGAACACCTGCATTTATTGGGAGTATATCAGATTATATTCGATCACCAACCACATACAGAGACCTATCAGACAAGAAATTCTTCAACAAAGCACACAACTGAGGAGGAAAACTATAAGACATATGATATGAATGAACATTAACGATTACTGTTTATCGTTTTTCTATACCATTGGTGACAGAAGTGGTTGTAGAAGGAACATCGATCATCGATTCATGTGTCTCTATCAGAACATGTGGATCGTAATGATAATCGGATGGTTTATGAGAATTATGAAATCTTGGATACAGATAGGAATCTTTCGGAAAGACTTTTTCCAGAAATGATGCATATTTATAAGGAACAACATAATCTTACAGTTGGATATATACTTATCTATTGAATTTCAACGGTAAAGAAGTAACACCCGTGAATCAAAATTTTCTCTCATGATTGAGTCAGCTTGTCATTATCATTTCATTTATGTATTTCCTGTTCGTTTTGATCCAATTTTATTTCAATATCACGTCAGTGAGTACTCCAGTTATGAAATGATCACTATATTGTTATTGAATATTTTTTTATCTGACTGAAAAAAAGGAATAAACATCATAGAAATCTCAACAGATAACAAATAAATTATTTCTGGGGTGTATTTCGGTTTGTTTGCCGTGGTCCACAGGTTTTCACTCCTGACGTTTCGCCTGCAGCTGTGGACGCCGCACTCGACTAAACCCCGTACAATTTTCGCTCATGCGTAATAGGCTATTTATCCTTCCTGTTACGTAATATCCAATTCTATAATAAGGATGGGGTTCCACAAGAATCTCCATCGACAATAGATCTCCTCAAACGCTGGGCTAAAACGAAAACCAAATTGGCGTCATTACAGAACAGTTGAATATTTTTGTTGGAATGCAGACGAATGGACTTATTCCCTGAACATATATAACGAAATATCAATATCATCAATTGAATATCAAGAAGGGAGTACTTGACACCAGAATGATATTTTTAATTTCAAATCGAGCCGAAAACTTTTAAATTTTGAAATTCAGATCCCAACGTGTGATATATCAAAAAATTAAAAGGAACATGAGAGAATCAAAGATAAGTTGTTATTGTCTTTACCACATTATGTTATTTTCGAATTCGAACGTAATCTGAATATCAAATACAATCGACAGTTTCACAAAATCAAACAAACCAACATCTATGAAATTACTGAACTGAGAAATAGTCATTTTCTTACATTCGAATTCCAAAAGAGTGGTTCAGGAACTTGAATGATGTTGTTATTAAGAATTCATTTCGATGAATGGTGAAGAGGTGATGAATGAAAAAAATAACATTGATGAGAGTCGAACACTTCTAAATGACGAGAAATATTACACTCAAATTGAATTTGATCAAACTTACACAGTACCAAACAAATGACCTCAATTCTGTGAAATTCTAAGAATATCGATATTTCTACAGCTAAATCACCCACGATTTACTACTCCGTAGCACCCCGTTTCTATTTATTTCCGAAAATTCACGAACCTAATTTAGCAATGAGACCAATAGTAGCATCTATTTATGCCCCTAACAGCAGATCACGTAGTTTTTTAACCAATATACTCACACAGGCTCATGAAACTGATAATAATCCCTATCTTCAGTCTATTTTTCATTGGGTGAATTCCTCAATGAATATCAACCACCAATGTTGTACCTTGTTCACAAATTTACCTCTCGCAACTGTTCAAAATTGTTTCGAAAAAAGTGGGTATTTGTAAAAAACTTTTGTAAAATCGACAAATCAACTTTTTTCAAATTATTAGAATTTATTTTTGCTTCTACTTATTTCCTTTCCAAAAAAATATAAAGAAATATTTGGTATACCAATGGGATCAAAAATATCTCTCTCCCCTACTCCCTTCCCAGATTCCTTTCTCAAAAAAAAATGTGATTGATTTGATTCTTTCAGTATCTATTGATTATAGTCCTTTTGGGTATGAATCCGTGAACGAGTTGTCGAAATGTTCGACGTTTCGACTCTCATGCTGGAGTCTTTATCAAGAACTCAGTAATAATTTTCCAAACTTTCTCCCATTCACGCAAATGATCATGTTTTGAGATTCTTGAACTCGTGATTTCCATATGACGAAAAGATTGGGTTTTTTTGGTTACCGGCGTATCAGATAAACGTAGATAAAATCATAAAGTACTCGAGGAAATTGAATCATCTCATCGATGAATCAATATTTATTTGAATATTTTCATTGTGAAAAGAATATAACCGATCTTATTGCAAGAATCTAATAGGTAAATGATTCGGCTATGTTCCCCATATTCGGGCCAAGGATATAGGCAAAGATTTATGACAATGACGAACAGCAAAAAAACATTGTACCAGAAACGTGAAGAATTATTCAATGAAGTTAGTTTACTTTAATTGAACTTCAATACGTGATCCAGGAGAACTTCTTAGCAGTGATTTTCCAAGTTTTCATATAATTCTTTGATGGAAGTTGAATTTCACAGATACCGATTTGTGTCAATCAACTGAAGATTTTCACAGTCGATAAGGTAAACTCTCGGAAGAATTTTGAAGCATGTTGTGAAATTCCCGGAGAATATCGATAATGTTATTATCAGAGGGTTTCAGATACTCATTCTGAAGGTACAGAGTCTTGGCAATAAAATGAAAAATACGCCTTTTCACAATGCTTCACTTTGATATTTTCACCTTTGTTGCAAAAACATACATCATGGAAAATGAGCGAACTAAAAAACAACGGGTACAGAAAAAAATGTTTGGCCAGGGAATGAATATTGCACCTGATTCGTTCGAATTTGACCTACTGAATCTTCGAGCCAACTCAAGGTTGTTGAGTTAATCTGATTGGAAAATTAAAGAAAATTGTAGAATTCACAATGATGATTCGATATTATTTCACAATCGAATATCAAATACAACCATTTTTGCCCACACCCGCTAGATATATAATAACTGAGGAAGGATTAAACAATTTCAGTTTATGAATTATTGACGAAAAACAAGCGAGATTCAGATATTTTATCGAGCGTCGGGGTAAATGTTATGATATCCCCAGTTGTTCGCGCCGAAAACAATTATATTCCAGCACATATCATAGGAAGCAATTAACGAAAAAAAAATCTTTTACGCTCTACAAATTCGTTCTCAACCATTATATCGCAATTTCCAGCCCCTTTCGTTATTGCTGCCAAAATCATTTCTATTGGATTGAATGTTAAGTTCAAACCCTTGTGCTATATATTATGCAAGAATGTCTCCTGTGGAGAATCCTACACTGGTATCTGTATGCCCGTTAATCTGCCATGTAGGTTAGGAAGATAGGCTTTTGAACGTATCGTTAAAAGCACGAGAGAACTAAAATGTAAATTGACAAGCTGTGAGCAGTACCAATATACTTGGAAAAAGAAGGATATTTGTATGTCGCGCAGAAAAATATTTATCATCATCGTAGCCGCTTTCATCAGTTACTTAGTTTCGGGTAAGCACTGATGATGACTTTTTAGTCGAAAGCGCTCTGCTACGATTTCAATAAGTGATTTTCTGCACGAAATACGAAAGTCTTTTTCTTCAAGTGAACTCACTAAGACGTGAATTCCGTAGGATTCAAACCCATAATTGTTTAATTCCTTGACTGGTGTCAGGATCGGAGCTGCCGAGACTTCTAATAAGACCGACTTTACCAGTCATATATTGCGACACAAACTGGAAGGTGATTAAACACTACATCCTGTCGTATTTGAAGCGGATAGAGACTGTCGGGATGAATGTACCCCTTTTTTATTGAAAATAATAACAAACAAA